>JACDJE010000376.1:124778-139335 GCA_016647715.1 Pavo muticus
AAGGAAGGAAGGAAGGAAGGAAGGAAGGAAGGAAGGAAGGAAGGAAGGAAGGAAGGAAGGAAGGAAGGAAGGAAGGAAGGAAGGAAGGAAGGAAGGAAGGAAGGAAGGAAGGAAGGAAGGAAGGAAGGAAGGAAGGACAGAAAATCCTTATCTTATGTGAGGAGTTACAATTGTTGCAGTGGGCCAGAGGAGTAGTGGTATTTATTTACCTTCACAATATCAGCTGTAGTTGGAAGCAGGATTCTGAATGATACAAGATCAAGCCAAGAACATAATCTTCTCTTCATGGAAAATTCAGTAAGTCAAGGTGAAAAAAATCTTAATGTATTTTGAGGAGATCTGGAAAGTTAAGATCTGCTTCCTTATAAACTCTGAGTTTGGCCCTGAAAATGTTCCATTCATCCCTGCGAAACTGACTTTCCATCTGGTAGATATAGCAAGAAAACAAATGGGGTATAAAATCATTTTCACCAAGTTCTGCGCTGGCAAATTATCCATATTTATCCAATTCAAAAAACAACCAGACAAACATTTGTCATCAACAGCAACAACAAAACAAGGAAAGATACAAAACCAACCACAAAAGATAGATTACATAGAAAAAACTTGCCAGTTGATAAAGACTACATACATTCATGATTATAAAACACACAGTGTTTTGACAATTCAAGTACGTTAATCAGCAGTGCCTGGAACCAGCTAAAAAGATAAAAAACAGATGTCTGAAAAGCCTCCTCTTTGTCTCAGTTGAGAAATCTAATCAGCAACAGTTTTCCCAACAGGGAACATGCTGGAAAGGATAGCATATTCTTCTATCAGAGATATGTTCCTCAGAGTTTTCTTTCCTTACATCTCACAGAGTTCCTACAGAAAAAGGAAAAGAATGAAAGACAGAGAGCATCTGGTTTGGACTGATTTTGGTAGATCCAAAAAATATTTTTCAGGTGTGAAAAGAGAATCAACATAGTCATAGAATATCCTGAGCTGGGAAGTACTCTGAAGGATCATCATGTTCAAATCCTAGCTCCACACAGAACCATCTAAAATTCAAGCTCTGTGTCACAGAGCATTGTCCAAACTCTCCTTGAACATAAAATGATGACACCCAGGTCTCTCACCCTTTCCTCGTACAGGAGATGCTCCAGGTCCCTACTCATCTTTGTAGCCCTCTGCTGTACTCTCTCCAGCAGTTCCCTGTCTTTTTTGAACTGAAGAACCTAGAACTGGACACAGTACTCCAGATGTGGCCTCACAAGGGCAGAGTAGAAGGGGAGGATCACCTCCCTTGACCCACAAGGGCCCACTGCTGGTTCATGTCTGACCTGTTGTCCATCAGGACACCTAGGTCTTCCTCTGCAGAGCTCCTCTCCAGCAAATCAGCCCCTAAGCTGTCCTGGTACATGCAGTTATTCCTCCCCAAGTGTATGACTTTACACTTGCCCGTGTTGAAGTTCATCACGTTCCTTTTCTCTCAACTGTCCAGCCTGTCCAGATCTTGTTGAATGTCAGAACAGACTTGTGGTGTGTCAGCCACTCCTCCCAGCTTTCTATCATCAGCAAACTTGCTGAAGGTAGAATCTATCCCTTCATCCAGGTCACTGATGAAGATGTTGAACAAGACCAGACCATGTACCAAATCCCAGGGAATACTACTAGTTACAGGCCTCCAATTAGACTCTTTGCTGTTGATCATAACCCTCCAAGTTCTGCCAGTCAGCTAATTGTCAATCCACCTCAGTGTCCACTCATCTATCCCACACCTTTTGAGCTTTCTCACAAGGATGTTATGAGAGATGTTGTCAAAAGCTTTGCTGAAGTCAAGGTAAAAAACTTCCACTGCTCTACCTTCACCTACCCAGACAGCAATTACATCATTGAAGGCTACCGGATTGGTCAAGCATGATTTCCCCTTGGTGAATCCATGTTGACTACTCCTCATAACCTAATTTTCTCCCAGTTGCTTGGAGATGACATAAAGAATAAGTTGTTCCATCACCTTTTTAAGGATGTTGGTGAGATTGACTGAATGCAGTTTCCTGGGTCTTCCCTCTTGCCCTTTTTGTTATATAAAATATATAAGACAAGCATTGAACTGGAATTCACAATGTGAAAATCTCACCCTGGTTGTATCCTGAATCCTTAAAAATGAATGTATCAACTGCCCTGTGTCTGTTGATGGGTGGTAGTGGTGACATTCTGGGAGCCGCAAGCCTCAGTCAGTGCAGCTGAGGAGCTTTGTAGATCATGATCTGCACTTCTTGGTCCTTTTATTCCTGCTTAAGTCACAATAAGCTACCAAGTTTTCTAATGTCTTATTCAACTTAACTTGAGACTAATAAAATAAATACTTTTTCATTTCATTATGTATTTTTTTATTTGTAAGTTTATCTGACAGCAAATCATTTCCTTCTCACCTCCTTCCTTTTTCACCTAGCACACAAGGACAGCATAAGGATGAGACAAAATTATTCTATAAATTCAGTTGTATTACACAAATGCCTTGAAAGCCCATAAAATATAAAACTTGTTTAAATGCAGTAGATATACATACTATCACAATCACTGCCGTTAAAAACTTAAAAAACTAGCATAATGAATAATAAAGTAAAATATTTTTATTTAGTCATATCTAATTGAAAATGTCACTTAAAAAAAATAGTACTTAAATTCAGGAAGCAGTGAAATTTGAAGTTGAAGCTCATGAGATCATTCAAATTGCTTGTTCTAGGAAGCATGAAGAATCAAAACACTCTAATTATACTCTACTTTTTATACAGGTCAAATATTTGCTTCAAAAATTTCCCAGAATTAAAAAAAAGAGATAAAGCCAGAAATACATGACTTTTCATCTCCCAGGTATGTGTACAGACTGGGTGAAGAACTCCTAGAGAGCAGCCCTGCAGAGAAGGACTTGGGGGTCCTGATGGATGAAAAATCAACATGAGCCCGCAATGTGCTCTTGCAGCACAGAAGGCCAATGGTACTCTGGGTACATAAGAAGAGGGGTGGCCAGAAGGGAGAGGGAGGTCATTGCCCCCCTCTACTCTGCCCTTGTGAGGCCCCATCTGGAGTACTGTGCCCAGGACATGGAGCTGTTGGAGTGGGTCTTGAGCAGGGCCACAAAGGTGATCAGAGGGCTGGAGCACCTTTCTCATGAAGACAGGCTAAGGGAGCTGGGGTTGTTTAGATTGGAGAAGAGAAGGCTCTGAGGAGATCATCAGCTTCACTGTCCTTCTTAAATCCTAGGTTGCTTATAAAATGCCAGCCAGAGAAATTGAACAACTTGCCCAAGGTCACAGAAGAAACTAGGAAATTATCTGAGTCACACTCCAGTGGTTTAGACATCTGCCCTCAATAGACCTCATTAATAAAAACAGGCTGTATTTTATTAATAGAAATTAATTTTGTCTAGACTGGAGATGAGTATGAGAGGCATACAATACAACTGTTACAGAACGTTCTCTATGGCATTTCTAATCCTTAACTGCAATATATATTTGTAAGTCTGTGACACTACGATAAGTGAAAGGTTTCACACATGCATCATTGCAAGACAGAAATGAAATAAGTATGTTAATAGACATTCAAAAACAAATGAGATCTCATGTCTATTTGGAGATTAGAATTTCCAGTGTGTAATGGATTGGGTGTTTCTGTTGTTGTTGTTGTTGTTTGCCATGGCAGGAGCATTCCTAGAAGCTGTTTGTTGTGTCTCATTATTAAAGAGTTTATGTTGACATAATCCATGGTATGACACATGGAAATCACATAGCATCATTTTACATAGTTTGAAAGCTATATTTCAAAGCATCAGGATGTATGCCAATAAACCTAACAGGATACAGAACATGTGTCTGTTTGAGCTCTGGATTCTGTCAAGTTTTTTTTTGTTTGTTTGTTTTTTGCAGAGTTTTAGTACACAAGAGACAAAAAAAAATCAACAAAAAAAACCAACAAAAAACAAGAAATAGAGATGTTGAGAATGCAAAATTTGTTTTGTTGCTAAAAGTATTCTTTTTTAGAGGTTGCTGTTTGAAAAACATTAATGCTCTAGCTTTCAGTTGTCCAGATAACATATTGGAGAGCTATATTCAACATATTTTTATTCAGCTCATCAGTCTCTGCTTTTGTCTTTTGTATTGATCTTCCACATAAAGACTGTTTTCTTTTTAATACTCAGTCGCTATAGGTATTAGGACCTTGACAAGAAGTTTCCACCTCAGCTCTAACTGACAACAGTCTATAAACTGTACTTACACAAACCATCAACAACAGTAAAATATGATCTCTTTCTGGAGAGATGATAAGGAGCATCTCTCTATGGTTCTTATTCTATTATCCATTGGCTTTCCTACTCAGCAAATAACCATTCTGTAGCAATTAATGCACAGATTAATACAGCTGTAAAGGTCGGTCTACTTTAGTTTATAGCTTCTTGATTTCCCTTATGGATTTCCTTTACTTTGCTATATTAGCTGATGACAAACCTTACCAGATTTAAAACTGTTGTCAATCACTATATGATGAGCATTCAGAAACAGAGTTGACTACCAAAGCAAATGTGGATTTCCATGTAAACAACTTGCTTATTATTTATCAATAGAGACTGTCTGGAAATACTGACTTATGAAAACTGAGATTTCAGATTTATGTATTTATGAAAGTCAAAAGCATCTATCTTGGTCCAAACTGTCATAATTCTACACATTTTCCTTCCTTCTCCCCGTCATTACAGCAAAATCCCAGAATGGGATTAACCCACTGGCCATGGATTTTGCTTGAGACGTGTCTATAACTGGCATGAGATATCTGTAAATACTACAAAATGAACTTTGTTCTAAACATTCTGCGAAGTCAAATTATGTTATGTTAAAGTGAAAAACCTAAACCAAGCAAAAGCAAAGGATCATTTACAGTAAGCAACTGCGTACATTAGACTCCTCCCAGACTGCCACTCTACAGCCATTAGATGGAAGCTTCCATGAAGTCTGTGACTATGATGATGACTACTACTAGTCATTACTAATCACGAAGTTAATAGAACTTTTTGAAGTTACAGAAGAAAGAGAAGAAAAATATTGCTGAAAACAAATTATTCTTCCCATAACTCCTTGGTCCCATAATTCAGTTTCTTCAGTAGTATCCACACATTGTGAAACTATAAACATTGATACTTTTAATACCTTGAATAATTCTCAAACATTAAGACTCTCACACAGATGAAAATGTGAAGAAATATGTAGCATATGACTTTTCTAGCTGATTTAACAATCACAATACATTTATTCCCAAACCCCCCAAACCAAAAGAAAATTCTTATTTCCTAATACCCATTTCAAAGACTTGTAAACTCAAATCCCTCTGCCTTTCCACAGCCATAATCATGGCTACATACCTATACACACTATGTCTCACGTCTGTACACTGAATTCATAACACATATAAGTAGTAATAAAATAGTATCAGAAAACAAATCTGCCCAACTTTTGTTTAAATGTATTATAATACAAAGCATTAAGTACTTCTTCAGTAGCAAGAACAAAAAAAGTAATTATTTTAAGTTTATGCACTCTGTGGCACTAACTCTGTGCCCAAAACACTCAAATATCATTATTTTAGTCCTCAAGTAATTCATGTTTTAAAGTGATGCACTGATTTTCATTTCTACCTCTGTAGAGAAGGTTGTTCAGTAGCAATAGGAAGGGTGTAGAGACAGGCTTGCTTATATTGACACAATAAGTTCAGGCTGTTTTATGTCTTAGGCATGAATCATTCTTATTTCTTCTAAGAAGACTTTAGCACATTATAACAGCACATTGCAAACCACAGATAAACTGTAACCAAAATGACAAGTTGTGTGTGCAGATGGAGTTCCTAACCCTGAGCCTGACCATGCCTTGTACTCTAACAAGTAAGGATAGCTCAGTCATGTGAGCAGATATGAAAGTCTTGGATTCAACATGGCTTCCAAACTGACTTTTTAAAAGGAGTTCCACTAGAAGCTTTTCTAAAAAGAGTTTCTTTTTGAAAATTCATGTACTGTCTTCCTTTTGTTCCAGTTCTGATTATTTTTTTCAACATTTATTTTCCCTATTTTAGCTATTAAGAATAAGAAAATTAAAAATACCCTTTTTGTACAAATATAGTTACAATTTATATTTATTCAGGTAGCATGAAAATAAATTTCTTAATAATTGCCATATCAACTGCTTCCTCACGAAGTAATTCATTATTGAAGTCATTCCCTGGAAGACCTTCCTCTCCTTGCCCTACATCATAGCAAAGCTTTGTTTCTTGAAAATCAGTGATTTAGTTAAATTTTAGTCTTAAACTGGTTAAATTGTGATAACAATTAAGTTGATTTCCTTCACTCTGCAAGTGCTATACAAAAAAACATCAATCAAGGTGTATCTAATTATGAAACTAAGTTAAGAGGTGTTTGAACAAGATGGCTAAGATTCTCGAGGGACCGGAGAATTGAATTGGTACTTCAGACATATCAAATTAGTTAATGATTTGGGGACCCTTATTCTGCAAGTGCATGTAAATTAAAAAAGAATAATGAAATTCGTTAAAGCTTGGTAACATGGAAAAAGGAGGACATTTGGGCCTAGCTGCACATAATTTTTAGAATCTGCTTTATCTTAGTAGAATGACAACCCTGGGGGGGGGAGGTGCATTCTTTTGCAGAATTCACATCACAGATGACCACAGTCTGCACCGCACATCTAATTAACAAACAGAACTCATCCCCTCAACTATTTCAAGCCGTTACAAAGCACAGTTGCTCATACTTTCTATAGTCCCTTTGTTGGTGGTGTGGATTTAGTTCTTGCATATCCAACAGCCATGTGGTTTTCAGGCTTTTCCCAACCAGGAAGCAGAAGTTTTTCAGAGGAGCAAGAAATGAGAGTGCTGGAAGACAACCCAAGACTTAGAACAGAGAGAGACTGTCAGGTTACATGAGTAGTGTAGATACTTAAGATACTCCACACCTGAGGAGCCAGGTGGTTAGAAATGATGCTTAGGCTAATCTTGCATTCATTGCCTCATTGTAAAACTTCTATTTCCTCTTCTCTTCCCTTCCCAAATTCAGTATGTGCCTGGTCTGAGCATTAATGCACACTTTTTTTCAGTCTACTGTCAAATAGCTTGCCTTCAAATGTATGTATTAGGTAACCTCAGATGTTAATAGGTAACTGTGAGTGTATCAGCTGGATCTAGCTGTCAGGGAACACGAGATGCTAATCAAAATGTTTTCTGCTTGGGCTTCATTTACGTGAATCTGCTGAAAGAAATGGGGGATAAGCAGCTAAATCCCCTTTCTCTAACTCTTTTCATAAGCTTTGACAGGTGAATTATTGCATACCTAAATGGAGATGGTAGCAGGTAATTTACACCAGAGCTGCTCAGCATGACAGGCACTGGATGTTGTGGCACGCTTTTTAAGGATGCGTTGTAACCAAACATTTTGGGCCAAAAATTGTGCTTACTTGTTTTCTTCAGCAGAACCATGAAATGCTAAATAATGGCACGTGCTTCAGAGATGAATTCTTATATACTGGCAGACAGAGAGCAGATTCCAAACTGTAAACAAACTACAACAGCCACGTTCACTGACATTGCTTCATTTCTGAAAGCAAAGCTTTAATACTTGCCATCCTGTAAACAATATATTCACACTATACTGGACTGATGTGAAGGCCAAACTCACTTTAGAAGTTTCTGTGGTTCCTCTGAAAAAACTAGGCAGAATTAAATTATGTAGTATATATCGGCTCGTATTTTGCTTCCATTTACATATCTATCATCTTTTCATTTTTAGAATCATAGAAGCACAATTTGGAAGGGATCCCCAAGGATCACTGAGCCCAGTGTTTGGCACCACGCAGGATCACCCAAGAGAGAGGTGACCAGATGCTTCTTGACCTCTGGCACTCGGGGTCATGCCCACTGCCCTGGGCAGCCTGCTCCATGTCCACCACCCTCCAGTGCTGATCCTTTCCCTAACTCCCACCTGACCCTCCCTTGAGGCAGCTCCATGCCGTTCCCTCGAGCCCTGTGGCGGTCAACAAAAAGCAGAGCTCACTGCATCCCTTATGTGAAATTCCTTGTATATTCCCATATAACACACAGTTGCTTAAGGTTACCATCGAAGATATTAACAAGTATTTCCAAATTATTTTACTTCTGAAAATTAAAAGCAATTATTTAAGTAGCTATTAGGAATACAACTTACCTTGTTAATTTATAAGTAGGTACTGATAATGTAATCAGTGTAGTCTCCGTGTCCGAGGCGCGTTCCGCCAGGGGCTAGCGATCTACCCTCGCTAGTTCTAGCGATCTACCCTTGCTAGGGCCATTGCAACACAGACACCAATATGGTGGACGTAGCAAATGGCGTTTATTACCAAGTGACGATTCCTTAAGTACGCATCTTGCCTTGTCCAAACCCCTTAAGCATGAGTCATCTTTCCATCACAGAGCATGGGAGGTCCTACCAAGTCACATCCCGAGTCCTCGTTAACGCCTACTACATTTCCCCCTCCCCATGCTCGGTAAAGCCTTGTCCCTTTACAGCGCGACCGCCATTTTTCACCCAACACCCATTAACTACTACAATAATTATTGCAATCAATTGACTACATATGCTGTTTTAGTAATTGAAGCTGCTTGTGAATTAATAGGCTATGGTTAGATAAGCCAAACAACACATCCCCTTGAAATCCTCACTAGGGGCATTATTACTTATTGACCCTTGAGAAGCAGAAAACTGCAGAAAAGGAGAGAGAAAGAACATGTTAGTGGTGGATGCGATAGGCAGCGCCAGCAGGGCGTCCCCTGCTTAAAAGTGCACTTTTCCTTTCTCACCCATCACCGATTCTCTCCCGCTTTTATTCCTCTCAGGGTCTGCAAGGTATTTTCCATTTGTGCACCGCATCCACATGGCCAGTGCATGATACAGAGCCCAGATGGAACACCCGCTTGCAAATTAAAATCAGCACATGCTAGACTTTACATACAATATGATTACAAGCAAGACAACTATAAGTACCTTAGTTGCTGCCGTAACTTGCGTTCTCTCCATTTTCCATAGTCCCTCTCAGAATTCATACATAGGCACAACATATATCGCATAGTAACACACGTTAATATGAGTACAATTGTTATAATGACACAGAGTTGCTTCAGCCATGTGAAGTTGGGCAACCAACTCGTGAGCTTCTCCCATAAGTCCCGGAATCTGAATGAGGTATCGTCCATGGACACTTGATGGAGTCATTTGGTCCGTTCCCATATCGCCTGTATGTCCGTTTCTATCCTCTGAGTCTTATCGACATAGGCACAGCAGCTTTGATTTATTACCACACAAACTCCTCCTTTATGAGCAGAAGCAAAAGCGTTACATACTTAGCAGGCGCTGCGTTCTTAACAGGAGCTTTCAGGAGCAGCTCCTTTTCTTGCTTTCTTGTCTCCTCTGTCTGTGGTTTAGGCCTCCCCAGTAATCAGTCCTGTGAACATGAATGCTCATGGTCTGGTTAGTTCCCTGCTGGCATCTGGTTTAACTTTCCGTGATGGTATCCATACTATCTTTCCCGTCTCAAGATGTTTTACTGCCGCATAACCTCTTCCCCATACCAGGATCATCCAACCCGCCTCCCATATCCCGCTATCTGTTTTCACCTTGACCGGAGGCCCCTCACTTAAGATCTTTGGCTGCCAATGCTTCTGTACCAGGGTTCGGCTGCAGTCTCCGCGTTCGAAGTGATTCAATGCGTAGATAGCCTTTGCTAAGATCTCCGTATGTCTACCGACAAGGATTCTGTCCCTATATCCCTCCCCCTCCCCAAGGACGCGTATCTTGTCTTTGAGGATGCGGTTGGCGCGCTCTACAATCGCTTGTCCTTGGGAGTTGCCAGGGATGCCTGTGTTATGAGAAATTCCCCACATCGCCAGCCACTCTTGTGTTGAGCATGAGATGAAGCAAGACCCATTATCGGTCTTGATCTGAGTAGGCAAACCCATCACAGCAATAGCAGCAGCCCAATGACATTGTGCCGCGGACGAGTTAGACTTAGCATGCTGCGTGGCTACGATGACAGTGGAGGAAGTATCCACCGTGACGGCAAGCCAAGGGTGGGGGGACAAACGGGGTTCCCAAGTGAAATCTGTTTGCCAAATCTGTAATGGTCCGAGACCACGGGGGTTAACTCCAGCCCCTATAACAGGTGCGGAATTACAGAGGGGACATGCCTGAACAACATAACGTGCAACGGACAAAGGAATGGAACATGTCCAAGCCAGAGCACAGGCACCTATGTGAAGGGTGGCATGAAGGTCACGGGCTTCTAGGACCGTGAAAACAAGCGTACGGGCAGCTCTGTCCGCTACAGCATTCCCTGTTGTAAAAAAGCCTGGCACATCAGAATGGCTACGGACATGCAAGATGGCCACAGGAGCCGAGTGGGAAGCCAAAGCTTCTTCAAGGAGGCCAGCGGCCTCAGAGCTTGGATGCCCTTCTTGGCCCATGCGGGCAAGCAGTCTGGCTGCAAAAGCAGAATCAGTGACAATGTTACATGGAATCTCTCGCCACAAACGCACTGCTGCCACCACAGCCATTACCTCAAGCATTTGCACACTAGCCGTCTGATCGGTAAAAACAGCGGTCTCCCAACTGTTGTTTGAGTCCTGCCAAACCACGGCCCCTTGCCCGGTGGTCGAAGATGCATCCGTGAACAGCGTGGGCCCATCAAGCAGGTTAGGACACAAGATCGAAGGGAGACACTGAGGGGCTTAGCCAAATCAAAAATGGGTAACAAATCGGAGTACACAATCCTGCCCCCAAAGCTCTGCAACACCGTAAGAAGGGCTTCGGGGAGTGGCTGCACATCGCAAAACGAGCTCTGGAGGTATATAACATCAGGCTCTCTTGCCAGGGCTCGCAACGACAGCAATCAGGATTTCCTGATCAGCATTGCTAAGATCTCGAGCCAGGAAGCGTAGGCCCGTGTAGGCTGCACTGAAAACAACCACCACAGAGGCCGCGGCTTGGCATCAAGGGTATGGCCCAAAATGGCAGCCGCACCGGCCTCGCATCGAGTCACTGCTACTTCAAGAGCTTGATCGGGGTCCCACTGTGCTAACGATTGTCCCATACAACACTGCAGAATTTTGTGCCATGCAGCGGCCATGTCACGGGTGAGTTCCCGAGGCTCTCTCAGGTCTGCCCCCTTCAATTGATCATAGAAGGGTTTCATGAGCCGGGGGGGAATTCCCACAGCCCCTCTGACCCATTGGATTGCCCCCACCAACTTCTGCACATCCCACAGGGTGGTAATGTGGGGTCGAATGTCAAGCCCCGTCGGCCAAACCATCTCTGGGCCAAACTTATATCCGAGGTATTCAACCCCCGGGCCTCTCTGCAATTTTTGTTCAGAGATGACAAATCCGGCAGTGGTCAAAGTTTCCACTACCTGAGTTTCAAGCATATGCAGCCCCAAGTAAGAGGGAGCAGCAAGCAACAGATCGTCCATATAATGTTTGATCGTATACTGAGGGAAGTCTTTTCGAACCGCTTTCAGAACCTTTCCCACTACTAGTTGGCATATCGTGGGGGAGCACATCATTCCCTGGGGGAGGACACGCCATTGATACCTCTCCGCAGGCCCTTCATTATTCGTCACTGGAATTGTGAAGGCGAACGCTTCTCGGTCTTCTTCAGCGAGAGGGATAGAGAAAAAGCAGTCCTTGAGGTCAATGACCACCATCGGCCAACCCCTTGGAATGGCCGACAAAACAGGTCCTCCCTGTTGGACAGATCAGAAAGGCACAAGTTGAGCATTAACTGCACGCAGATAGTGAAGCAAGCGAAAGGCACCTGAATGTTTCTTAATAACAAAGATCGGAGTATTCCATTGGCTAAGCGAGGGCTCAACGTGCCCTAACTGAAGTTCCTGAGCAACCAACTGTTTAAGCGCTGTAAGCTTTTCACCTGAAAGGGGCCACTGATCCACCCAAACAGGACGAGCGTCCCGTTTCCAACGAAGCGGGATTGCATAGGCAGCAGATAACTGGTGGACAGTGGCCCTTAGTATAAATTTGTGATACGTGCGCCCAAGCCTCTCAGAAAATCCCTCCCCAGGAGGGTTCCCGGCACCTTAGCAACCAAGGGGACAAGCAGCACGGGTTTCTCCAATGTCCCATCTCGGTTGACCAAAATAATCTCAACCTCATCCTTGGATTTTCCAGTGGGGAGAGACCCACTGCCTGTGACAGGATCACAGGCCACTCAGTAGGCCATTCACTATTGGATATCACCGTCACGTCTGCCCCTGAGTCGACCAATGCGGTGACCAAAACAGAGCATGGCCCCATGTACTCGGGGGGCAGGACACCGGGGTAGGTGATAAAGATCTTAACAAGAGGGCGGTCCCGGCAGTCTAATATCAGTGCCACGGTGGGCGTGTGATGAACTTGAGGGGTGGGGTCGGCCCAACCAACGGGATAGGGGAGGGGCCCCAGGCCTGAGGGACCCTCCCACTTCTATTTCCCTGCTGCTGCCCCTCTCCTTGGCTCATGTCTTTACTTGGGCACTGGCGGGCGGTATGTCCACGCCCTCCACAGTTCCAGCATACAGGGCCTGTTGGTCCTTTTACTGAGCCCCACGGTCTCTGTGGTCTTTGTACCCCGCTCCTGTTAGGGCAGCTTACTTTAATATGGCCTGTCTGGCCACACCTGTAGCATGGTCCTAGAGGCTGCTGTGCTCCGACAGCCGCAACTATGGCCGCCGCTAGCCCTTTGTTAGTCAGAGGTGTCTCCTTTTGTTTATCCAAAATATACTTAATCATTTCCCCCCGAGTACCTAAGTGGGGTGCCATCCGTAAGAGGTCTCTAATCTCTGGCTGGCACTGTTGTCGCAGGCAGTCCATGATAACTGGACCCTGGGCAGATCTTGGAAGTTGCGACCCTTGGACGGCCTTTAAAAGCCTATTCGCAAACTCAGAGAATGACTCCGTCGGCCCTTGGGTTACTTTAGTCCAGGGGTCCACTGACTCCGTACCTTTAGCTATCCTCCTGAAAGCCTGGAGCATTGCGTCTGTAGCTGCTATGAGCTCCCCCGGTCTGAGCCTTCCCACCTGACCATAAGGGGTCTCCATCCCCCTAGCCATCCCTGCTAGACGCATCAACGAGGACCCATGCAACAGATGGTGGGGGTTGGATTCCACTGCCCACAGAGCCGCCCGCAACCCCGCCATCCACTCCGAGGACCACAATGTGTACTGCACCGGCGTTAATACCACACGCATTAGATTTGTTATATCGTAAGGGAGGAGGGGACCTAGCAATATCATAGCTTCTAAAGCGTTCAAGGTGAGGGGCGAGTTTAATCCTCGCTTCTCCACGCAATCTAACAGACGGGTGATACCTTTCGGATCAAGAGGCACCCACTCAGGGTTTCCTCCAATATTCACAACTACTGGGAAAGTTTCTAGTACTCTTCCTTCCTCTATCAGAGTGGATCTAATCTTCCCCCAATCTGTTAGTGCGCCCCTCTTAGCTCCCCAACGCAAATTCACTTCCCCCTCCCCCTCGCTATCTTCTTCAGGGACACCAGGCAGTTGCAGGTTTCGCAATTCTCCCCCTGCTTCCCCCTGATCGAGCTTCGTTTTGTGAGACACTATCTGTTGTGGAGGCCCCTGATTGGTCGGCCCCTGATTGGTCGTATGCGCCCTCAACTCCGTAAAAGGATATGTAGGTCGGGTCGACTGATCCAGATACGGTGTGGGGGGGATGTGCCATGTGACCGTCGCCATCTTGTCCTCCTCCCCTAAGCGTGGTCGGGATGGTCGATGCCACTCGAATGGCGCCGTTCGAGCATCTGCAGGCTACAACGCTTCCTGCCTCCTCTCCACCCCCCGTCTGCCCATTATCCCGAGGAGCACCAGCACCCTGCTGGCTCTCCCCCGGACCCCCTTCAGCACCCCCGACAGCCGCGGACGCAAACCCCATTCCCGCCCCAGCCGGGGCAAGCCCGAGGAGCTGAAGAGCCGCCCCTGTAACCGTCCCCTCCTCTTTCGCCGCTATAAGTGCTCATAACATAAAACCCCACGTTTTAAGTTCAGCACCAGATTGCGCACTCATAGTGTGGTGCGCAAGCACCGAAGTAACTTCATCCCACCTCTGGGGATTTAAAATATCACCGGGGTCACCCAGCACCCCCTCCCGCTCTAACCAGGACACTACAGCAGCCAATTCCTTCTTAGAAGGCGTATCCTTGCCGCCGTAGTCCTTGCCCAATTGCAGCAATACCTTAACAACTGATTCCATCCTCCTGACCAGGAGCAGATCCCTCACCGGATCTCAGGCAACACCTGCCTCTGGGGACATCAGGGAGCGACGGACCGAATTCGTCCTCACACGGGGCACCACTTGTAGTCTCCATGTCCGAGGCGCGTTCCGCCGGGGGCTAGCGATCTACCCTCGCTAGTTCTAGCGATCTACCCTCGCTAGGGCCATTGCAACACAGACACCAATATGGTGGACGTAGCAAATGGCG